>OY755050.1:24513410-24524560 GCA_963576755.1 Noctua janthina
GGTTAGGTTAGGTTAGGTTAGGTTAGGTTAGGTTAGGTTAGGTTAGGTTAGGTTAGGTTAGGTTAGGTTAGGTTAGGTTAGGTTAGGTTAGGTTAGGTTAGGTTAGGTTAGGTTAGGTTAGGTTAGGTTAGGTTAGGTTAGGTTAGGTTAGGTTAGGTTAGGTTAGGTTAGGTTAGGTTAGGTTAGGTTAGGTTAGGTTAGGTTAGGTTAGGTTAGGTTAGGTTAGGTTAGGTTAGGTTTTTTTTTTTTTTTTTTTTTTTTTTTTTTTTTTTTTCTGCTACCTCCAACATAATCGGAGCCTGTGCTTGTCTAAACATTCATTCCAGTTCTCGCTTTTGTTCCTCTCGTACTTGCATTCTGCATACTTTATCTTTCTTGCATTCTTTCATCTTTCTGTCTGTAAGGGTAGGACGCCCTTCTACTAGTTGGCTACTCTTTTCTATATTTCTTATTATTTTTTTTTATTTTGGGTAAATAAACACTCGGAAACATTTTCTTATTCATCTTGTACAGTACTTCTTATTCTAACATGCGTGTTTCTTAATGCTACGACATGTGTTTACAATTTTAAGATCTTAAATTATTTCTAAACATTTTGGGACTTTTTCTTATTTCTATTTCTTAATACTAGTACATTTGTTTAATTTCTATCTTATATAACTATTTTTATTTCTAATAACATATTCGGGCTTCATCTTATTTCTATTTCTTAATACTAATACATTGTGGCTTAACCGTTCTTACAGCTTATAATATAATTATTCTTATTTACAGACGTTTCTTACGATTGCTAGTTTTATGGGCAACTTATATTTTTAACAATTTTTATGTTTAAAACCTTATATATAATATCTTCCGTGTTTTAATGCTTGACATTAATATTCTATATAATATTATGTAAACATTTTTGCTTATGCACTTTTATTTCTCTTTATTACCCTTTCACATATTTTCACGCAGTACTTTAAAAACAACTCTCTCTTTTTTCCCGCCATTATTTGCCACATATTACCAGCACTCAGTTTGGTGTCGAGTTCGTGCTCGGCCTCAAGCCTTTGTCTGTCAAAGACGGGACACTCGAATAATATATGTGGCACCGTTTCAGCAATCTCAGGGTCGCACATGCACGATGGGTTCCCCTTGCACTTGAAGCGATTCAAGTATTCCGAGAACCCACCGTGCCCCGTCATTATTTGAGTAGTGACACTGTCCACTTTGCACTTCCTGATTATCCTGTAGGCCGCCACAGCGTCCGGGAAAAACAGTCTAGTAACAGACGCAGTTTCTCCGGAACGGTATCTAATGTTCCACTCGTCAAGCGTTGCCGTACGAATGCATCGCTTGACGTATGAAACCGGAACCAAGTCGTAGTCGGGTTTCCGCTTGGAACCTTCAGCGGCTCCCTTGGCCAGTTCATCGGCCCTCTCGTTCCCATCCAACCCCGCATGAGCTTTGATCCAAAACAAGGTAACAGCCTTGTTTTGGATAGACAGAGATGCAAGGTTTGCCCTTGCCTCCACTGCTAGGGGGTGGTGCCGGTTGTAGTTCTGGATGGTTTGGAGAGCCGCCATGGAGTCACTGAAAATTCCAAACGATTGCGCACTGTGCTTCAGGATTTCCCTGGTTGCGACGCATATTGCCAGAAGCTCAGCCTGGTAAACGGTGGAGTAGTGAGGGAGAGCAAGCTTAAGAGCTTTAGTTTCGGCGTCACCGTTCCACATGGACAATGCCGCTCCAACCTTGCCCCCAATCTTGCTCCCGTCCGTAAAGATACGAACTTCAAGTTCGCTCTTGGCATTAGTTAGTTGCTCTTGGTTTACCAGACTTACGAGTTCCAGCTCAGCGCGCTCCGCAGGGTGTGGAGCCTCCATTGCCGAGGCGATCTGCTCGACCCTCCTATCGCCAAGTGCTGGCTGAGGCACCCCTCTCCTGGCCTCGTATAACGATGCCGCTTCACGGACGCGTAGGTCGAGAGGTAGTATCCCAGCCAGGACTAGCGCGGAGTTTAAGGAGACTGTCCTGTAAGCCTTGCACAGCTTTTGTGCAATACCGCGCTGGACTGCTCCCAACTGCTTCCTGACGCCCAGCTTATCCACAGCCGGAGCCCAAACGCTGGCGGCGTACAGGATGACTGGTTCCACGGTGGCCACATATATTACTCTAATGACTTCGGGGTGAAGCCCCCAGCTGGTCTTTGCAGCTCTGGTTAGCTGCTTGTGGATTCCTATTGCCTTTCTGCACACGTTTGCGACGTGCGCGTTAAAGGTCAGCTGTTTGTCGATGATGACACCTAAGATTTTGATCTCATTGGACATGGCAATGTCGATCCCGCCCATGCTCAGGCGTGGGGTGTCGTATTTGAGTTTGCGCGTAATGACCATCGCATTTGTTTTTTGTGGGGCAAATTTTAGTTTGTTTTGGACCCCCCACGCCCGAACATGCCCGAGAGCGGCATTGGCACGTTCCTCAATCTCCAACGAAGTATCACCATCGAAAATCAGCACCACGTCGTCAGCAAAAGCCTGGCAATAGTCCTCCCTAGCTTCCAGGCTCTTTAAAAGTGGGTCCAGTAAAAGGTTCCAGAAAATTGGTCCCCCTATGGAACCCTGGACACAGCCCTTGTTAGTGGCCTTGCAGCACTCTTCACCTGCGTACCTGACCCTGACCCTTCGGTTTTCAAGATAGCTGTCGATGACCCTCCTCAAGCCTATAGGACACTTTTCCTCAGCCAGACGGACTCTTATGGCCGGCCACCAGGCGCTGTCGAAAGCTCCCTCTATGTCCAATGATACTAGGACTACTATTTTCTTTAGTTCCAGCTTGCCGCGTATATGTTTCATTAGTGCATAGAGGGAGTCCTCGGTGCTCCTCTGGGGCATGAAGCCATACTGGTGAGTACTCATCCTCGGAATCAGATGAAACTTGAGGCGGGCCACTAACATCTTCTCGTATATTTTACCTAATATTGGTAATAGACCGATTGGTCTGTACGCCTTGGGTGTGCTGTAGTCTGTTTTCCCCGGTTTCCTTAATACGACGACGGTCGCCTCCTTCCAGATCTCAGGGAAGAGGTGGTATCTCAGGCAGCCATTAAGGAGTGCCAAGGCTACCTCAGGAGCGCCTCTAATGGCTTGGCAACAAATATCGGCTGTGAAGCCGTCTGCTCCTGGCGCTTTTTTGGCGTTGAAGGAACCGCACGCTGCCATCAGCTCAGCCATCGTGAATGGTGGATCGCATGAATTATCTTGCCCTCCAGCATTCACGACCTCAGCCTTTTCTCTAATAAGGCGATGGCAGATGCTATCAGTGCCCGGATGGTCGTCTGGATAAAACGTATCGGCCAGTAGCTCGACTGAACGTTTTGTGTCTAGCACCTCTCCGTCCTTTACCAATGGCTGGTCCTCTCCCCTTCCCTTGGTCCTTCCTATTACACGATAGATCCCTTCCCAAACCCCTTCACTATCCTGTTTTGTGCAGAAGTTCTTCCAACTCTCGATTTCGTCCTTAGCTGCCTCAGTCTCATACTCAACTTTCAGTTTCAGGTACTCATCGACGACCTTCGATCTTCGGGCCGGTGCAGCACACCTAACTCTTCGTTTCCTGGTGGCAACCTCTTTCTTCATCCCCTCGAGTTTCTCGGACCACCACGGCAAAGTAAGCACTTCTTTGCTCTTCTTCAAGGGCATTGATGAAGTGCATGCATCTCTTATTACATTAGTATAAGTGTTTGTTAATGTATTTAACTGGTCGACTGTTTCTAATTTTTCGATTTCTATTTTATTAATTTTATGTTCTTGCATTAATTGGCCGAGTTTCGCATGAAACTCGGACCAATTTGCTTTTTTAGTATTAAAAATCCTAGTGGTTCTTTGAATTATGATGCCTTTAGATCTTTTTAATTTTATTTTGAAGACAATGCCGTTATGATCCGAGCTCGTGAGGCCCTCGTCTACCCTCCAGTCGTCTACCAGGTCCAGAATATCCGTCGAGCATGCAGTGATGTCGACGTGGCTGCAGTAGCGTATGCCCCCTCTGATCGTGTCGAAGGTCGGAATTTCCCCTCTGTTGAGTATGTTAAGACCCAGCTCGTCGAGAACTCCGGACACTTCCTCACCCCTGCGATCGATAGACAGGCTTCCCCACCAGGTACTTTTTGCGTTGGCATCTCCTCCAACAATCCACCTTTTGGAACCTACTTCCTCCTCAACACGTTTGAGGTGCTCCAAGTATGGTCCGATTGGCTGGTCCGGCTCAAAGTAAAAGGAGACCAGTGTGATCTTCCAGGCACTGGTTCGGATTCCCACCACGGTGATGTTGTTCGTGGTGAGTTTCGGGTATTGTGTAACCACCAGGTTTTGATCGAAGACCGCTATTGCGGCCTTAACATTCCCATCTCCGGTGTCAGTGCTCTGGAAGATCCGAACGCCTCTGTGGTTCCTCATAACCTTTGCCCCGCCCACGTATGGTTCCTGGAGGAGAGCAACAGCAACTCCGCGCTTTACGGCCTCCATCAGAAGCTCGTTAGTCGCGAGTCTTTTTCGCTGGAGGTTTGCCTGTACTATCTTGCACGAGTTTGGGTTGCCGTGGGTGCCCTTAGCAGTACGCAACTGTTGATCGTGCGATTGCATCCCACTTTAGGCGTGTCGGGCAATCGGGGTAAAAAGCGTTGTGGTCAGCGTCTCCGAGCTTGGCTCTTGTGCAGTTTTGACATTTTGGCGGAACACCCGCAAGCCAATCGGCGCATTCCGACCTCATGTGCGGGCCGCCGCAGTGACTGCACAAGTCGGCTGGTTCCTTACAAAATCGTTTGCCATGCCCGTAGCCCAAACAGCGCGTACACTGGACTAATGGGGTTTGGTCTTCAACCCTTACGCGCTGGAGGTCCACGTGCAGGCATCCGACCTCTGTTGCCCGTCTCCAGATGGTGGGTGAGACGCTGACCACAATGTGGTTCATGTGTGGGTTTCTTGTCCTTCTTCGGAATTTGACCAACAGTCTGTCCTCCTCTTTGTCGAGGTTTTGAAAAACTTCCCTGTTCTGGTTTCTCAGTGCCTTTAGGATGTCCTCATCTGAATTTACAGAGAGAACGCTCCTGAGGATCAGCAGAGGGTCCTTGTTTTTCACCTCCTCGACATTGAGGTCCCGTCTATCCCTTGCCAACTTAGATTTAATTTTGTCCCGCTCCTCCGTGGTCTGAAATCCCATAATAATTTTCCGATCTTTCGCCTTTCTTACCCTTTCTACCTTTACCCAACCCTCTTTTGCGTCCACCGCCTGCCGAACTTTATTGAGGACCTCGTCTCCCGTTTCCGTATCGTCTTTTGAGGTAACCACAATCGAATGCAGCGTACTCCGCACTGGGTTCGCCTTTCCGCTGTGGATCGCAGCTACACTCGCATACGTTTTGGCAGAACCGGACTCGAGCATTTCTTTATGTTCCTCAATTGCCGCTTTCAACTCTTCCATCTTTATGGTGTTTTTCTCTAGCAGGATAGAGTGATTTTTCAGCTGTGTTTCTAATTGGTTCTGTTCGGCAGAAAGCGAGAAGGTAGTGTCGGTGACGGCGACGATTTCGGGCCGTGCAGGTTCGTTCCCCGATCCTGAGCCTTTAGCTTTGATCAGTCTCTCGGCCTCCTTCACTAATTGGAAAAGCCGATCCAGCGCCTCAATGATGCCGTTTTTTAGTTCAGTTTTTGTGTTACGTGAACTGTTGAGCAGAAGTTTTGCCCTGTTGAGGCAGGCCCTAGCTTCTGCCGACCGATCCGCGTACTGCGCTTTCGGCGGTGAATGGACTTCAATAAGTTTTGTTCGCAGTGTTTTATTCTCCACCGATAGTGGAGGCTTCGTCACTGTTCTCGCAGGGCCAGCCTGTGCCGTCTTTGTGGTTATGGGTGGAGTTGAGTCCACGCTGGAAGGCTTAGCCTCCCATTCTCCAACACTACGTCTAACATTTAGAGGCGCCGTAATCGGCTTCTCCGGTGATTTCTCACCATCAGCCGCTTTCTTTAATGGGGTCCTTATACCGATCATGTTGGTTGTATGCGTCAAAATATATGAAGGTCAGATTATAAAAGTGTATAACACAACACAACGTTAAGTAATAAAATAATTATAATAGAAATAAAAGCTCACTACAGATCGTAAAAATCTGAGTGATTTTGCGGGTGCTGCTCTGTATAGAAATACACCGGTCAGCCCAGCTCAATAGAGCGGGTCAAGCAGTAACCACAGAAGAAAGAATTCGCTTCCAGGGTCAAAAGCCGTCGATGTAGAGCAAAACAAAAAATGAGCTCTATGTAGAGTGGTTTTCTTATGTTCAATCGATAGCTCTCCTCGAGCCCTCTCAAATGAACCCAAACTCGGTACAAATCCACTGAAGGGTGACGGAGATATCCTTACTTAAAGTTTTTGGTTTTTTGCCAAGATGGCGACCAAAAAGTGGTTACAAGTGGATATCTCCGGAACCACTGGTCCAAAAACCCTTGTGTTTGGGCTTTTCGCACTTGGCTCGATGAGACCTATCTACTGACGTGGCTTTCAGGCTGAAAAAAGTTTGCCCCTGGAAAACGGCCGAAACGTACCCTAATCTGTAGATTATGGTCAGCTTAAAAGTACAGCGGAAGTCCCGACCTTCTACGACCTTCCGTTCAGGAGTTATGTTACTAAGAAGATTGCACAAAATGGCCGCGCAGCTGTCAAAGTGAAACTTTGACCGCGGATAACTCCCTTTCGGAAAGCCGCAGACCCCTCGAGTTTGTGCTCTCCTAACTTGGCCTGAACTCCGCTATCCGCTGAAAACGTTTTCAGGAGCCTGAAAATTTTTGGCTCCAAAACGGCTGAAAATGTAGGAGAGGCAGGGCAACAATTACTCTAGTACGAAGCAAAAAACCGCAACTTGCCACGACCTCCGGTTCAAGAGTTATTGCGGTTCGAAATTAAACAAGATGGCCGCCGAACTGTCAAACGTCAGGTTTAACGGCCTGTATCTTTTGAACCCGACGTCCCAGAACGTCAGGGTTTTGGATGGACAGCTCGGCGTCACTTCAAGTTTCTCCTGAAAACGGTTTCAGCTCCAAAAATCTCGATGGCCTGAAACGTCCCAAAAACATACCCCCTCCAAAGACAACAGTAAACTATAAATAAAAGTGAAAATCCGAGGATTTTCGGCCCAGCGGTTCCCGAGATATCACACTTATAAATTTTAAACCTAAAAACCAAGATGGCGAGATTTTGTAAAAACGCTCAAATTTAAAGCTATACAGCCCGTGTTTGGGCTTATATGGCTCACAATATACGTATTGGAGCCAGTCTCAGTGTCAAAAATAGCAAATAAACATTAATTTTTGAATAAAAGCCAAAAAAGAGTAAAAATTTGATATCTCCGGTTCCACTGGACGAAAAATTCTGGAAAAAATGTCTAAAAATAAGAAAAATTGTGCGCTATAGAATACAATAAACAAAAAAGCAAAGTACTGACGACAAGGTTGAAAAAATTTTGAAAATGTGGTTTTTAATTTAAATTCCTTATAATTCTAAAAGTATTCAGTCAAAAATTCTAGAACTTAAGATCTCTATTAAATTAATAAGCGCGCCAAGGACCGCAGTTGAAGATCTTGAAAATATCGTTTATATCCGGAGATATAAAGGTCTGGATTTCGAAAATTCTATTGCTTCTTAAAAATCGGGTAGTGTAGGTAGATAAAATTTTAAAATGGTTACCGTCTTTTTACTTTTAGGAGATGACGGCTACAAAATTTCAGGCTTCTGGCTCAACTTTTTCAGCGTTTTCAGCACCACGTGTTTTTCTGTTTTTCTTAATATTTCACGGAGCTCTGGGTTTTTGAGGATTCTAATTGGTCCAAATGGTGTGCGGTGTCGACCCCCTCCCCCTTCTTTAATAAAAAAGTAGGGTCGTCGATCTTGATTCTGCAGCGTTTGCAGTTAAAGATTTTTCTTCACTGTTTAACCTCAAAAATTTGAGGTTTTTCAGGATTTGTGATAACTGCACTGCACAACGGTTAAAAACTTTCACGGTAGGGTGTAGATTTTACTTTTCCTCACACTTAGACACCAAATTCTTCAAAATCGGACAACTTTTAACCACTTTTTGGAATTTTTTAAGCCGGAGACGTATAAAAAACGTGGCGTTCGCGGCGGTGGTTGGAGCCAGACTGGGTTAGGTTAGGTTAGGTTAGGTTAGGTTAGGTTAGGTTAGGTTAGGTTAGGTTAGGTTAGGTTAGGTTAGGTTAGGTTAGGTTAGGTTAGGTTAGGTTAGGTTAGGTTAGGTTAGGTTAGGTTAGGTTAGGTTAGGTTAGGTTAGGTTAGGTTAGGTTAGGTTAGGTTAGGTTAGGTTAGGTTAGGTTAGGTTAGGTTAGGTTAGGTTAGGTTAGGTTAGGTTAGGTTAGGTTAGGTTAGGTTAGGTTAGGTTAGGTTAGGTTAGGTTAGGTTAGGTTAGGTTAGGTTAGGTTAGGTTAGGTTAGGTTAGGTTAGGTTAGGTTAGGTTAGGTTAGGTTAGGTTAGGTTAGGTTAGGTTAGGTTAGGTTAGGTTAGGTTAGGTTAGGTTAGGTTAGGTTAGGTTAGGTTAGGTTAGGTTAGGTTAGGTTAGGTTAGGTTAGGTTAGGTTAGGTTAGGTTAGGTTAGGTTAGGTTAGGTTAGGTTAGGTTAGGTTAGGTTAGGTTAGGTTAGGTTAGGTTAGGTTAGGTTAGGTTAGGTTAGGTTAGGTTAGGTTAGGTTAGGTTAGGTTAGGTTAGGTTAGGTTAGGTTAGGTTAGGTTAGGTTAGGTTAGGTTAGGTTAGGTTAGGTTAGGTTAGGTTAGGTTAGGTTAGGTTAGGTTAGGTTAGGTTAGGTTAGGTTAGGTTAGGTTAGGTTAGGTTAGGTTAGGTTAGGTTAGGTTAGGTTAGGTTAGGTTAGGTTAGGTTAGGTTAGGTTAGGTTAGGTTAGGTTAGGTTAGGTTAGGTTAGGTTAGGTTAGGTTAGGTTAGGTTAGGTTAGGTTAGGTTAGGTTAGGTTAGGTTAGGTTAGGTTAGGTTAGGTTAGGTTAGGTTAGGTTAGGTTAGGTTAGGTTAGGTTAGGTTAGGTTAGGTTAGGTTAGGTTAGGTTAGGTTAGGTTAGGTTAGGTTTTTTTTTTTTTTTTTTTTTTTTTTTTTTTTTTTTTTTTTTTTTTTTTTATACTGCTACCTCCAACATAATCGGAGCCTGTTCTAGTCTAAACATTCATTCCAGTTCTCGCTTTTGTTCCTCTCGTACTTGCATTCTGCATACTTTATCTTTCTTGCATTCTTTCATCTTTCTGTCTGTAAGGGTAGGACGCCCTTCTACTAGTTGGCTACTCTTTTCTATATTTCTTATTATTTTTTATTTTGGGTAAATAAACACTCGGAGACATTTTCTTATTCATCTTTTACAGAACTTCTTATTCTAACATGCGTATTTCTTAATGCTACGACATGTGTTTACAATTTTAAGATCTTAAATTATTTCTAAACATTTTGGGACTTTTTCTTATTTCTATTTCTTAATACTAGTACATTTGTTTAATTTCTATCTTATATAACTATTTTTATTTCTAATAACATATTCGGGCTTCATCTTATTTCTATTTCTTAATACTAATACATCGTGGCTTAACCGTTCTTACAGCTTATAATATAATTATTCATATTTACAGACGTTTCTTACGATTGCTAGTTTTATGGGCAACTTATATTTTTAACAATTTTTATGTTTAAAACTTATGTATAATATCTTCCGTGTTTTAATGCTTGACATTAATATTCTATATAATATTATGTAAACATTTTTGCTTATGCACTTTTATTTCTCTTTATTACCCTTTCACATATTTTCACGCAGTACTTTAAAAACAACTCTCTCTTTTTTCCCGCCATTATTTGCCACATATTACCAGCACTCAGTTTGGTGTCGAGTTCGTGCTCGGCCTCAAGCCTTTGTCTGTCAAAGACGGGACACTCGAATAATATATGTGGCACCGTTTCAGCAATCTCAGGGTCGCAGATGCACGATGGGTTCCCCTTGCACTTGAAGCGATTCAAGTATTCCGAGAACCCACCGTGCCCCGTCATTATTTGAGTAGTGACACTGTCCACTTTGCACTTCCTGATTATCCTGTAGGCCGCCACAGCGTCCGGGAAAAACAGTCTAGTAACAGACGCAGTTTCTCCGGAACGGTATCTAATGTTCCACTCGTCAAGCGTTGCCGTACGAATGCATCGCTTGACGTATGAAACCGGAACCAAGTCGTAGTCGGGTTTCCGCTTGGAACCTTCAGCGGCTCCCTTGGCCAGTTCATCGGCCCTCTCGTTCCCATCCAACCCCGCATGAGCTTTGATCCAAAACAAGGTAACAGCCTTGTTTTGGATAGACAAAGATGCAAGGTTTGCCCTTGCCTCCACTGCTAGGGGGTGGTGCCGGTTGTAGTTCTGGATGGTTTGGAGAGCCGCCATGGAGTCACTGAAAATTCCAAACGATTGCGCACTGTGCTTCAGGATTTCCCTGGTTGCGACGCATATTGCCAGAAGCTCAGCCTGGTAAACGGTGGAGTAGTGAGGGAGAGCAAGCTTAAGAGCTTTAGTTTCGGCGTCACCGTTCCACATGGACAATGCCGCTCCAACCTTGCCCCCAATCTTGCTCCCGTCCGTAAAGATACGAACTTCAAGTTCGCTCTTGGCATTTGTTAGTTGCTCTTGGTTTACCAGACTTACGAGTTCCAGCTCAGCGCGCTCCGCAGGGTGTGGAGCCTCCATTGCCGAGGCGATCTGCTCGACCCTCCTATCGCCAAGTGCTGGCTGAGGCACCCCTCTCCTGGCCTCGTATAACGATGCCGCTTCACGGACGCGTAGGTCGAGAGGTAGTATCCCAGCCAGCACTAGCGCGGAGTTTAAGGAGACTGTCCTGTAAGCCTTGCACAGCTTTTGTGCAATACCGCGCTGGACTGCTCCCAACTGCTTCCTGACGCCCAGCTTATCCACAGCCGGAGCCCAAACGCTGGCGGCGTACAGGATGACTGGTTCCACGGTGGCCACATATATTACTCTAATGACTTCGGGGTGAAGCCCCCAGCTGGTCTTTGCAGCTCTGGTTAGCTGCTTGTGGATTCCTATTGCCTTTCTGCACACGTTTGCGACGTGCGCG
>OY755081.1:0-15355 GCA_963576755.1 Noctua janthina
ATTTAAATAGCTTATAAATAGAGTATAATATTGAAGATATTAGGGAGATATAAATATCTTTAAATAAAATTATAGATAAAAATATTTATAAAAAATATTATTTTATTTTTACAATGAAAATGTAAAGTTTTTATTAAACTATATAAATAGAAATATTAATGGAATTTAACCACTAAAAATTAAGTTAGCAGCTTAATTTTAATCTTTATATTTCTATTAATTTAATTGGAATAATAATTCAATTTTATCATTAACAGTGATATACCTCTATTTTGGTTTCAATTAATATTTAATTTATATAAATAAGGAGTTTATTAACTCTTTCTTTTAAGTCGAAATTAAATGCAGTATTGCTTCTTATTTAAGATAAATTATAATTAATAATATTTTTTGAATGCAAATCAAATGTTTTAATTAAACTATAATCCTTAATTTAATTTGTTCAATTTAATATATTTTGATTTCATTCATGATATAGACCAATTAATAAAATTAAAATAAAAAAAAATCTAATTTTTACTCAAAAAATAAAATTTACTAATTTAAATAGGGGAATAATAGGAAAAATAAGTGCGATTTCTACATCGAAAATTAAAAAAATAACAGTAATTAAGAAGAAATGTAAAGAAAAAGGAATTCGAGCGGATGATTTAGGATCAAATCCACATTCAAAGGGGGAGCATTTTTCTCGGTCAGAAAAGGTTTTTTTTGATAAAATAATAGATAATAATATTATAATATTAGAAATTAATATAATAATTAAAAAAATATTTGTTATTAAAATAATTATTTATATTAAAATTATTAAACTTTTTGATTGGAAGTCAAATATACTAAATATATTATATAAATAATTAATTTCCTCATCAATAAATTGAAATGTAAAGGAATAATCATACTACATCTACGAAATGTCAGTATCAAGCTGCGGCTTCAAATCCAAAATGGTGATTTCTAGAAAAATGATTATTTAAATGACGAATTAGACAAATTAATAAAAATAATGTTCCAATAATTACGTGTAAGCCATGAAATCCTGTTGCTACAAAAAATGTTGATCCATAAATTCTATCGGCGATAGTAAAAGATGCTTCAAAATATTCATAAGCTTGAAGAATAGAAAAATAAATTCCTAATATAATTGTAATAAAAAGACCTTGGGTTATTTGAGAATTATTATTTTCTATAATAGCATGATGAGCTCATGTAACAGATACTCCTGATCTAATTAAAATAATTGTATTTAATAAAGGAATTTGAAATGGATTAAATGGGATAATACTTGTTGGGGGTCAAATAGCTCCAATTTCAATATTAGGGGCTAAACTTCTATGAAAAAATGCCCAAAAAAATGAAATAAAAAAAAAAATTTCAGAGACAATAAATAAAATTATTCCTCATCGAAGTCCTTTAGTAACTAAAATTGTATGTTTACCTTGTAAAGTTCCTTCACGACAAATATCTCGTCATCATTGATATATCGTTAAAATAATAATTAAATATCCTAAAATTAATAAATTTATATTAAAATTATGGAATCATTTTACTATTCCTGTAACAAGAACTATTACTCCGATAGCTCCTGTTAAAGGTCATGGTCTATAATCTACTAGATGAAAGGGGTGATTAAAGTTTGTTTTCATTAATTAACTTCTCTAGAGTAAAGTGTACTTAGAATTGCAATTACATAAGATTGAATAATTGCAACTGCTGATTCTAAAATTAATAATAAAATTTGAACTATAATTAAAATAATAATAAAATAATTTCTTATTCCTGGTCCAGTCCCTCTTAAAAGAGTTATTAATAAATGTCCTGCAATTATATTTGCTGTTAATCGAACAGCTAAAGTTCCTGGTCGGATAATATTTCTAATAGTTTCAATTAAAACTATAAAAGGTATTAAAATAGATGGAGTTCCTTGAGGAATTATATGAATAAATATATGTTGAGAATTATTAATTCAACCATAAATTATAAATCTTAATCATAATGGTAAAGAAATTGATAAAGAAAGTGTTAAATGACTTGTTCTAGTAAAAATATAAGGAAATAAACCTAAAAAATTATTAAATAAGATAAATGAAAATATTGAAATAAAAATAAAAGTAGAACCTTGAAAATAATTATTTTTTAATAAAGTTTTAAATTCATTATGAAGTTTTAATAAAATAAAATTTCAAAAATAAAAATGTCGATTAGGAATTAATCAAAATGAGTAAGGAATAAATAAAATTCCTAAAATAGTTCTAATTCAATTAAATGGGATATTAAATAAATTAGTTGAGGGGTCAAAAATTGAAAATAAATTACTTATCATTTTCAATTAAAATTTTTTAACTTAATTATAAAATTATTATTTTTATTTGAAATTTTTTTATTAAAAATATAATAATTTATAATATTAAAAATTAAATAAATTAATAAAAAAAAAAAGAAAGAAATTAATCAATTAATTGGTATTATTTGAGGAATAAAAGAATATTACATTATAAAGTAATAATTTAAATTTGACATATTTATGTTATAGATTTAACTAATTCTTTAAGTCAATAATTTAAAAATAAAAAATATTCATTAGAAGTAATTGCTAATCTACTATAAAGTGGTTTAAGAGACCAATACTTGCTTTCAGTCATCTAATGAAGAATAGTTATTGATTCAATTAATAAAATTTTTAATTGAGATTCTTTCAATTACAATAGGTATAAATCTGTGATTTGCTCCGCAAATTTCTGAACATTGTCCATAAAAAATTCCTGGGCGATTAATAAAAAAATTAGTTTGATTAAGACGCCCTGGGTTAGCATCTACTTTTACTCCTAATGATGGGATAGTTCAAGAGTGAATTACATCTGTGGCTGTTACTATAATTCGAATTTGATTATTTATGGGTAAGATAATTCGATTATCTACATCTAATAATCGAAAATTATTGGAATTTAATTCATTAGAGGGGATTATATAAGAATCAAATTCAATATTATGAAAATCTGAATATTCATATCTTCAATATCATTGATGTCCAATAGATTTTAATGTAATTAATGGGTTATTTAATTCATCTAATAAATATAATAAACGTAAAGAAGGTAAAGCAATAAAAATTAAAGTAATTGCTGGTAAAATAGTTCAAATTAATTCAATTATTTGTCCTTCTAATAAAAATCGATTAATATATTTATTAAATAAAAGTCTTGTTATTAAATAGCCCACTAAAACTGTAATTATAATAAGAATAACTAAAGTATGATCATGGAAGAAAATAATTTGTTCTATTAAAGGAGATGCTCCATTTTGTAAATTAAGATTAGATCATGTTGCAATTTCTAAAAAAAGGATAATCCTTTATAAATGGGGTTTAAATCCATTACATATAATCTGCCATATTAGAATAAATTTCTTAAAATAGGTAATTCACTATATGAATGTTCGGCCGGGGGTAAATTTTGGTATCATTCAATTGAAGAAGATAAATTTAGAGTAAATAAAGCAATTCGTTGATTAATTAAAGATTCTCAAATAATAATTAATATAAATATAATAGCTAATAAAGAAATATAAGATCCTAAAGATGAAATAATATTTCAAGAAATATATGAATCAGGATAATCTGAATAACGTCGGGGTATTCCTGCTAATCCTAAGAAATGTTGAGGGAAGAATGTTAAATTTACTCCAATAAATATAATAAAAAATTGAATTTTTAATAAGTAAGGATTTAAAGATAATCCTGTAAATAATGGGTATCAATGAATAAACCCTCCTAAAATAGCAAATACAGCTCCTATAGATAGAACATAATGAAAATGGGCTACTACATAATAAGTATCATGTAATGTAATATCAATTGAAGAATTAGATAAAATAACTCCTGTTAAACCTCCAACAGTAAATAAAAATACAAACCCTAATCTTCATAAAATAGAAGGTGAATAATTAATTTGTGTTCCATGGAAAGTAGCTAATCATCTAAAAATTTTAATTCCAGTTGGTACAGCAATAATTATTGTTGCTGAAGTAAAATAAGCTCGAGTATCAATATCTATCCCAACAGTAAACATGTGATGAGCTCAGACAATAAATCCTAATAAACCAATTGCTAATATTGCATAAATTATTCCTAAACAACCAAATGTTTCTTTTTTTCCTCTTTCTTGGGAAATAATATGAGAAATTATACCGAATCCTGGTAAAATTAAAATATAAACTTCTGGATGACCAAAAAATCAAAATAGATGTTGGTATAAAATGGGATCTCCACCGCCAGCTGGATCAAAAAAAGATGTATTTAAATTTCGGTCAGTTAAAAGTATCGTAATAGCTCCCGCTAAAACAGGTAAAGATAATAATAGTAAAAATGCTGTAATTCCTACAGCTCAAATAAATAAAGGTATTTGATCAAAAGATAAACTATTTAATCGTATATTAATAATTGTAGTAATAAAATTAATAGCTCCTAAAATAGAAGAAATTCCAGCTAAATGAAGTGAAAAAATAGCTAAATCTACAGATCTTCCTCCATGGGCGATATTAGATGAAAGTGGGGGGTACACTGTTCATCCTGTTCCTGCTCCATTTTCTACAATTCTTCTTGAAATTAATAAAGTTAAAGAGGGGGGAAGAAGTCAAAAACTTATATTATTTATTCGAGGAAAAGCTATATCTGGGGCCCCTAATATAAGAGGTACAAGTCAATTTCCAAATCCACCAATTATAATAGGTATAACCATAAAAAAAATTATAATAAAAGCATGTGCTGTAACAATAGTATTATAAATTTGATCATCTCCAATTAAAGAACCAGGATTTCCTAATTCAGCTCGAATTAATAATCTTAAAGAAGTTCCTACTATTCCAGCTCAAATACCAAAAATAAAATATAATGTTCCAATATCTTTATGATTTGTTGAATAAAGTCATTTTCGCTTTTTAAAATAAAATGGCTGAGATTTAAGCGATAAATTGTAAATTTATTTACGAGAATATTCTCTTTTATTAAATTAAGCTTTATATTCAAAAATGATATAAAATTGCAAATTTTAAGGAGTAGAAATTTCTATTAAGGCTTAAAGAATAATTTCTTTATAAATAATTTTGAAGATTATTAGTTTAATTTAACTTAAAACCTTAATAAAAAAAAAAGGTTCTGAAAATTATTCCTGTTAATGAAATTAAAGAAAAAAAATTAATTAATAAAAAATAATTATTTTTAATAAAAATTTTAAATCATTTTATTTTTAAATAATTAAATATAAAAGCAGAATAGCTAATACGAATATAAAAAAATAATATAATTAATCTTATTATAATAAAAATAAAAGTTAATAAATATATTATTGTTAATTAAAAAATTAATAATAATTCATTTAGGGAAAAATCCAATAAATGGTGGTAAACCTCCTAAAGAAAGAAAATTAATTAATAAATTAATTTTAATAAAAAAATTTATATTATTAATAAATAATTGATTAATAAAATATATATTTAAAATATAAAATAAAAAACATATAATTCTAATTATAAAAGAGTATATAAAAATATAGAAAAATCATAAAGTTTCTCTAATTATAATAGATGAAAGTATTCACCCTAAATTATTAATAGATGAAAATGCTATTAATTTACGTAAAGAAGTTTGATTCAATCCTCCAATAGCCCCAATTATAATATTTATTAAAATAATAATAATAATAAAATTTTTATTTAAATAATATGATAAAATAATTATAGGGGTAATTTTTTGTCAAGTTATCAATAAAAATCTATTAAACCAAGATAAACCTTCAATAATATTGGGGAATCAAAAATGGAAGGGGGTTCTTCCTATTTTTATAAGTATTGATGAATTTATTATGATTGAAATAAAATTATTTATTTCAAAACTTTTTAAAAAAATTATTTTAATTAAAATTGCAAATAAAAAATTAATAGAGGCAATAGATTGGGTTAAAAAATATTTTAAAGATGCTTCAGTTGATAGAAGATTATTAGAATTAGAGATTAGGGGGATAAATCTTAAAAGATTAATTTCTAATCCAATTCAACATCCAAATCATGAGTTAGATGAAATTGAAATTAAAGTTCTAAAAAATAAAATAAAAAGAAAAAATATCTTATTAGAATTAAATAAAAAAAAAATTTAAAATAAGAAATTTAAATATTTCTTTTGAGAATTAAAAATTCAAAATTATATATTTTAGTGTAAGATGCACAATAGTTTTTGATACTATTAGATATAGTTTAATTCTATAAAATATAATAAAGGTAAAATAATTACTTAATTTATCCTATCAGAATAACCCTTTAATCAGGCACTTTATTTTTAAAAAAAAGGTATTTCCTTTATATTTGGGGTATGAACCCAAAAGCTTAATTTTAGCTTATTTTTAATTTTTATTTATTTATTTATATGTAAATTTATTAAAAATGGTTTTAATAATATCTTAAGTTATAAATTAACTTTATATATATATATATATATATTAAAAATTTAATATATTAATATATATATATATATAATAAATTATTAAGAAAATTAAGATTAATTATATTAATATATTATAATTTTTATGAATATTAATTGTTTAATTTCCAATTTAGGTTTTAATATAAATATTATAAAGAGAAAAAAGAAAAATTATTAAAAATTTAATAATTTATATTAAATATTTTAATATAAAAAAAAAAAAAAAAAAAATCTATTTAAAATAAATTGTATATAAATAAATTTTTTATGGTTTAAAAATTTTATTTTAAATTTATTTTACATATAAATTTTAGTGTTAATTTTAAATATTTAAATAATATTTATATTTAATAGTAGTAATTAATATTAAATTATTTAAGAAATTAAGATTTAGTAATATTTTAATTAATAACAAATTTTGTGCCAGCAGTTGCGGTTATACAAAAATTAAATTAAATTTTATTGATTATTAATTAATATTTATTTTATTAATAGAAATTTTAAATTATTAGGTGAAATTTTAATTTAATTAAATTTTAAATAATGTGAAATTATGATTTAATAAATTTTATAAAAAACTAGGATTAGATACCCTATTATTAAAATTTAAAATTAAAATATCAAAATAGTAAATGAATATTTATTGAAACTTAAATAATTTGGCGGTATTTTAGTTCATTTAGAGGAATCTGTTTAATAATTGATAATCCACGAATAAATTTACTTAATTTATTATTTTGTATATCGTTGTTAAAAAAATATTTTTTAATAAAATTAATATTTTAAAATTATTATATGAATTTAAATCAGATCAAGATGCAGATTATAATTAAGAATATAATGGATTACAATAAATTTATTTAAAATGAATGTTAATTTGTAATAATTAATTGAAAGTGGATTTAAATGTAATTTTATTTAATTTAATAAAATGATTAAAAATTAAAATATGTACATATTGCCCGTCGCTTTCATATATTAATAAATTGAAATAAGTCGTAACAAAGTAGAGGTACTGGAAAGTGTTTCTAGAAAGAACAAATTAGAGCTTGATAAAAGTATTTCATTTACATTGAAAAGATATTAAAAATTAATTAATTTGAGGGGAAAAATTAATATATTTATTTATAATAAAAAAATTTTTAAGTAAAAATATTTTAAAGGGGGTTAAAGTATTATTTATAGAAAAAATTAAATAAATTATAATAAATTAGTATTGTAAAATAAATTTGAAATAAGTTAAATAAGAAATAAATTTAAAGTAATTTTAATTTAATGTATCTTGGGTATCAGAGTTTATTAATAAAAATTTTTAAAAAAAAAATTCTCGAATTTAAAAGAGATAATTAATTAATAAAGTTATTGTGGCATAAATATTTAAAATAATTAATTTGAAATGAAATGTTAATCGTTTTTAAATATATCTAGTTATTTTAGAAAAAAATTTAATTTTATATTATTCTATAAAAAAATTAATTAATTAATTTTTTTATAGAATAATATTATATTTTAAGGGATAAGCTTTAATTTAAATTTATATAAATAATTGATTTGATTTAATTGAAGTTTATATTATTTATATTGTAAAAAAAATTTAATTTATTATAAATAATTTCATTTAAAATAAAATTTAATATAATTTTATTTATTTATAAAATAAAATTTTTTAATATAAAAAAAATTGTTATAATGATAAAATTAGTATATGAAATTTTTTAAAAAGTTTATTTTTAAAAAAAATTAATTAAAAGGAATTCGGCAAAAATTTATATTCACTTGTTTATCAAAAACATGTCTTTTTGAAAATAATATAAAGTCTAATCTGCCCACTGATTTTATATTAAAGGGCTGCAGTATTTTGACTGTACAAAGGTAGCATAATCATTAGTCATTTAATTGATGACTTGTATGAAAGATTGGATGAAATATAAACTGTCTCTTAATTAAATGTAGAATTTAATTTTTTAATTAAAAAGTTAAAATAAATTAAAAAGACGAGAAGACCCTATAGAGTTTTATAAATAATTTAATTAAGATTATTTTTAAAAAAAAAATTAAAATTAATTTATTTATTTTGTTGGGGTGACAAAAAAATAAATAAAACTTTTTTTTTAAAAAAACATATATAAGTGATTAAATGATCCATTATTATTGATTAAAAGAAAAAATTACCTTAGGGATAACAGCGTAATTTTTTTTTTTAGTTCAAATAAGAAAAAGAGTTTGCGACCTCGATGTTGGATTAAGATAAAATTTAAATGCAGAAGTTTAAAATTTTTGATCTGTTCGATCATTAAAATCTTACATGATCTGAGTTCAAACCGGTGTAAGCCAGGTTGGTTTCTATCTTTTAAAAATTAAAATATTTTAGTACGAAAGGATTAAATATTAAAATTAAATTTATTTAAATGAATTTTATTAAATTTATATTTATAAATATTTTATAATAATAATATTAGAATATAGTTATAATATATATATATATATATATATAGCTATTTTGGCAGAAAAATGTAATGATTTTAGAATTCATTAATATATAATTTAAATTATATAGATAGTAGATGTTTATATTTGATATATATTTAATTATAATTGGTTTATTAATTTTAATTATCGGAGTATTAGTTGGGGTTGCTTATTTAACTTTATTAGAACGGAAGGTATTAGGCTATATTCAAATTCGTAAAGGTCCTAATAAAGTAGGTTTTATGGGTATTTTACAGCCTTTTTCTGATGCTATTAAATTATTTACTAAAGAACAAACTTATCCTAATTTTTCTAATTATATTTGTTATTATTTTTCTCCTATTTTAAGATTTATTTTATCATTAATAATTTGATTATTAATTCCTTATTATTTTAATTTAATTAGATTTAATTTAGGAATTTTATTTTTTTTATGTTGTACAAGTTTAGGGGTTTATACTGTAATAGTAGCAGGATGGTCTTCAAATTCTAATTATGCTTTATTAGGGGGCTTACGGGCTGTTGCTCAAACTATTTCCTATGAAGTTAGATTGGCTTTAATTTTAATATCTAGTATTATTATAATTATAGATTTTAATATATTAAATTTTTTTTATTATCAAGAAATTTTATGATTTATTTTTTTAATATTTCCTTTAAGATTGTGTTGAATAAGTTCTAGTTTAGCAGAGACTAATCGTACTCCCTTTGATTTTGCTGAGGGGGAAAGTGAATTAGTTTCAGGGTTTAATATTGAGTATAGAAGTGGGGGGTTTGCTTTAATTTTTTTAGCAGAATATTCAAGAATTTTATTTATAAGAATATTATTTGTTTTAATATATTTAGGGGGGTTTAATTTAAGAATTATTTTTTATTTAAAGTTATCATTTATTTCTTTTTTATTTATTTGAGTACGGGGTACATTACCTCGTTATCGGTATGATAAATTAATATATTTAGCTTGAAAAAGATATTTACCAGTTTCTTTAAATTTTTTATTATTTTTTTTAGGGTTTAAAATTTTTTTATTATAATTTAATTTTTTTTAGTATAAATTAATAGAAACAAATTTCTTTCTTAAGTTTTCAAAACAAATGCTTATACAAGCTCATTAATTTAATTAAAAAGGAGATTATCTCAATATTTATTAACAAAAGGGTTTATAATAAAGTAGGAAAAATAAAAAATTGTTAATAATTGTCCAGTAATAATGTAAGGATCTTCAACTGGTCGGGCTCCAATTCAAGTTAATAAAATAACAATTGTTACTATTGATCAAAATAATACTTGATTAATAGGGTAAAATTGGATTCCTTGAATTTTTTTATTAAAAGTGAAAGGTAGAATGATTAAAATTAAAATTGATATAACTAATGCAATTACTCCTCCTAATTTATTTGGAATTGAGCGTAAAATAGCATAAGCAAATAAAAAATATCATTCTGGTTGAATGTGAACAGGAGTTACTAAAGGATTAGCTGGAATAAAATTGTCTGGATCTCCTAATAAATAAGGATTTGTTAAAGTTAAAATAGTTAATAAGAATAATAAAATAATAAATCCAATTAAATCTTTGAAAGTAAAAAATGGATGAAAAGGAATTTTATCAAGATTTCTATTTATTCCTAAAGGATTGTTAGATCCTGTTTGGTGGAGGAATAATAAGTGGATTATTGTTATTATTAAAAGAATAAAGGGTAAAAGGAAATGAAAAGTATAAAATCGGGTTAAAGTTGCATTATCTACAGCAAATCCCCCTCAGATTCAATTTACTAGTATTACCCCTAATGATGGAATAGCAGATAAAAGATTAGTAATAACTGTTGCTCCTCAAAATGATATTTGTCCTCATGGTAATACATATCCTATAAATGCTGTAGCTATTAATAAAAATAAAATAATTACTCCTACTATTCATGTATATTTTAAATTAAAAGATTCATAATAAATTCCTCGTCCAATATGCAAGTAAATACAAATAAAAAAAAATGAAGCTCCGTTAGCGTGTAATGTTCGAATTAATCAACCATAATTTACATTTCGGCAAATATAATTAACACTATAAAATGCTATTTCAATATTTGCTGTATAATATATGGTTAAAAATAATCCTGTTAAAATTTGAATAATTAAACATAAAGCTAATAATGATCCAAAATTTCATCATGCTGAAATGTTTGAGGGGGATGGTAAATCAATTAATGATCCATTAATAATTTTTAAAATAGGGTGAGTTTTTCGAATATTTAAATATTTGTTTGTCATTATTATTTTAATTTATAGAAGATCGAATAGGTCCATAAAAAATATTAGTAATTTTAACTACTGCAATTAAAGTAATAAATAAGTAAATTACTAATATTATTATAATTAAAAATGTTTGGTTATTATATAATTTTCTTAAATTAATTTTATTTTCATTATTAAAAAATAATATTAATTCATAAAAATTATTTATATCAGAGTTTACTGAAAGATTTATTCAAGAAATATTATAATTATATTAAATTGAATTAAAATAAATAAAATTAAAGAATAAAATAAAATTTTTTTAAAATTAATTATAGGTTTAAATATTTCATTAGAAGCAATTCTTGATACATAAATAAATAAAACTAATAAACCCCCTAAAAAAGTTAAAAATAAAATATAAGAAAATCAATAAGTTTTAATTATTATTCCTGATAATAAACATGTTAATAGAGTTTGGATTAAAATTATTAATCCTATAGATAAAGGATTATTTAAAAACAATATAAAAAATGAAATTATAATTAATATTACTGAAAAAATTATTTTAAAAATTTCAAATCAAAGAATAGTTTAATTAAAATAATAATTTTGGAGATTATTGATAAAGAAATTCTTTTTCTTTGATGTTTTTAAAGTATATAACTTAACTTTGATTTACAAGACCAATATTTTTTTTTTAACTATAAAAACAAATGATAATTTTAAATATATGAATTATTTTTATTTTAATATTTATTTTAGGAAATTTAATTTTTATTTCTAAACATAAACATTTATTAATTATTTTACTTAGATTAGAATTTATTGTTTTAAGTTTATTTTTTATATTAATTTATTTAAGATCTATTGATTATGATATATATATATTAATAGTATTTTTAGTTTTTTCAGTTTGTGAGGGAGCTTTGGGGCTATCTATTTTAGTTTCAATAATTCGAACTCATGGTAATGATTATTTTCAAAGATTTAATTTATTATAAATATAATAAATAATAACAATTAAAATATAATGATAAAATTTTTAATTATAATAATTTTTATAATTCCTTTTTGTTTTATAAAAAATATATTTTGAATGGTTCAAATAATATTATTTTTAATAATGTTTTTATTTATAAATTTGGGAATAAGATTAAATTTATTTAGTAATATAAGTTATATAATATCTTGTGATATTATATCTTATGGTTTAATTATGTTAAGAATTTGAATTTCTATTTTAATAATTATAGCAAGAGAAAATTTAAATAAAATAAATTTTTATATTAATTTTTTTTTATTTAATATTATTTTTTTATTAATTATATTATATTTAACTTTTAGAACAATAAATATATTTATATTTTATTTATTTTTTGAGGGGAGATTAATTCCTACTTTAATATTAATTATTGGTTGAGGCTATCAACCTGAACGAATTCAAGCTGGCATATATTTATTATTTTATACTTTATTTGTTTCTTTACCTTTATTAATAGGAATTTTTTATGTTTTTAATGAAATTAATTGTATAATAATTTATTTTTTAAAATTTTTTAATTCAAATATATATATATTATATTTTTCTATAATTATAGCTTTTTTAGTAAAAATACCTATATATTTTGTTCATTTATGATTACCAAAGGCTCATGTAGAAGCTCCTGTATCTGGCTCAATAATTTTAGCTGGAATTATATTAAAATTAGGTGGGTATGGTTTATTACGTTTAATAATTTTTTTACAAGAAATTAATTTAAAATTAAATTATATTAGTATTGTTATTAGATTAATTGGTGGGTTTTATATTAGTTTAAAATGTTTTTGTCAAGTGGATATTAAATCGTTAATTGCTTATTCTTCTGTTGCTCATATAAGAATTGTTATTAGAGGCATTATAGTAATAAATTATTGGGGTTTTGTTGGATCTTATATTTTAATAATTGGTCATGGTTTATGTTCTTCTGGGATATTTTGTTTAGCTAATATTAGATATGAGCGTTTACATAGACGAAGATTATATATTAATAAAGGGATAATGAATTTTATACCTTCAATAAGATTATGGTGATTTTTATTAATATCTTCAAATATAGCAGCTCCCCCTAGATTAAATCTTATAGGTGAAATTAGATTAATTAATAGATTAATAAGATGATCTTGAGTTTCTATATTAATGTTAATATTAATTTCTTTTTTTAGTGCGGGATATAGATTATATTTATATTCATTTGTTCAACATGGAAAATATTATTCAGGTATTTATAGTTATTATACAGGTGTTTCACGTGAATATTTAATATTAATATTACATTGATTACCTTTAAATATTTTAGTTTTAAAGATTGATTATAGAATAATTTGATTTTATTTAAATAATTTAAAAAAAATATTGATTTGTGGTGTCAAAAATATGAAATTTCATTTTAAATTATTAATAATATAAAATATTCAATTTGTTTTATTTCATTTATTTTTTTATTTTTAATAAGAATATTAAATTTTTTTTTTATAATATATTTTATTATAAATAATATAGTAATTATATTAGAATGGGAAATTATTTCTTTTAATTCAGTTTCAATTATTATATCTATTTTATTGGATTGAATGTCTTTATTATTTATAATATTTGTTTTTTTAATTTCTTCTGTGGTTATTTATTATAGAAAAAGATATATAAGATCTGAATTAAATTTAAGACGATTTATTATTTTAGTATTATTATTTGTTTTTTCAATAATATTATTAATTATTAGTCCTAATATTATTAGAATTTTATTAGGTTGAGATGGATTAGGGTTAGTTTCTTATTGTTTAGTGATTTATTACCAAAATTTAAAGTCTTATAATGCTGGTATATTAACAGCTTTAAGAAATCGGATTGGGGATGTTTTTATTTTAATAGTTATTTCTTGAATATTAAATTATGGTAGTTGAAATTATATTTTCTATTTAGAATTTATAAAAAATGACTTAGAAATGAAAATAATTGGGAGAATGATTATTATAGCTGCAATAACAAAAAGTGCTCAAATTCCTTTTAGATCTTGGTTACCTGCAGCAATAGCTGCTCCAACTCCAGTTTCGGCTTTAGTTCATTCTTCAACATTAGTAACAGCTGGTGTTTATTTATTAATTCGTTTTAATATACTATTATTAGATATATTTTTTTTAAAATTATTATTATTATTATCTGGTTTAACAATATTTATAGCTGGAATTTCTGCTAATTATGAATTTGATTTAAAAAAAATTATTGCTTTATCAACTTTAAGACAATTAGGTTTAATAATAAGAATTTTAAGAATAGGATTGCCTGATTTAGCTTTTTTTCATTTATTAACTCACGCAATATTTAAGGCTTTATTATTTATATGTGCAGGGGTTATTATTCATATAATAAATGATATACAAGATATTCGTTTAATGGGGGGAATTAGATTATATATTCCTTTAACTTCTTTATGTATAAATATTTCTAATATAGCTTTATGTGGAATTCCCTTTTTAGCTGGATTTTATTCAAAAGATTTAATTTTAGAAATAGTAAGATTTAGAAACTTAAATTTAATAATTTTTTTTTTATATTATCTTTCAACTGGTTTGACAATATTTTATACTTTTCGTTTAATTATATATTTAATAGTAAATGATTATAATTTAATTAGAATTTATAATTTATATGATGAAGATTATATTATATTAAAAAGAATATTTGTTTTATTATTTATAAGAATTGTTAGAGGAAGATTTTTAAGATGAATAATTTTTTCTTACCCCTATATAATTTATTTACCTTTTAATTTAAAGATAATAGTAATTTATGTTAGATTAATTGGTGGATTTATAGGTTATTTAATTAGAAATATAAGAATTTATTCTGTAAATAAATTTATTATGACTTATAATTTAAGAAATTTTTTAAGAATTATATGATTTATACCTAATTTATCAACTTATGGTTTAAGATATTATTTTTTAAATTTTGGTCAAAATTTATTAAAAAATGTTGATTTAGGTTGGAGAGAAATATATAGAGGGTTTGGAATAATGGGAATTATAAAAAAATATTCTGTATTTTATAATATCTATCAAATAAATAATTTTAAAATTTATTTATTTAGATTTGTTATTTGAATAATAATTATTTTATTTATATTATTATTTAATATTTAATTATTA